>JASVWI010332867.1:0-11104 GCA_032466315.1 Aeolidia papillosa | reverse complement strand
CAATTGGTGTCCAGTGCCATGGCAGAAATGTACACATCCACAACACACATTATGTGCTGCATACAGCAGGCTAAACACATGCATAGGGAGACATCAACACACATCATAGGCGGTGACATGTAGATAAACACACATGGGTAGTCCTTTGGCGAAAAGCCATCATGGCATATGGCACGTCTACTCTGCACCCACTGCCCATACAGTGTAGGCAACAGTGTGTGACCTCTACAATGCACACCTGCTCCCTCGACATCAGGCATGCGCCATCACTTCCGGAGTGGCGCCGTTACTTCCGGCATGGCGCCGTCAATCCTGACACGATGCCGGTTAAAACGGCATGCCACCGTCACTTCCGGCATATATCCGGAAATGACGAATGACGGCACCATGCCGGGAGTAACGGTGGCATGCCGGTAGTCACGGCATGCCACCGGAAGTCACGGTGCCCAGCACCAGGTCACATGACAGGATGTGTGATGTAACACTCCACCTACCCACAATCCCCTGAGGGCCACTCCCTGCTGCTCCACACGTGCCAGCTGAACTCCACAGAGAGCTGTGACCTCTCACCTGTGCCAGCCTACAGCCAAACCACACGTGCACTCAGGAGCCCTTCACAGTGCAGCCAAACCAGGAGTTGCACACACCCCAGCACAGCTCCTGACCCCTGCATGCAGGTGACAATGGCACGAACAGCTGATGAGTGGCATGAGGAGAGGGGCCCAAACTTCAAGGCAGAAAGCCTGAAATACATTGCCGAAACTGTGATGGAGCACTATGGGGTCCTCTATGGGGATGAGTCCCTTGATGTGGGGATGCGCCCCAAACATGCCATCTGGGAGAACATGGCCAAGGCAGTGACTGAAATGGAAGGGATCCAGCGCAAATGGAGAGCTGTACGGAAGAGGTAAGTGCCTTGCACAGATGAATGATGTTGAATGAAATGATAGTACAAACATGTGGCTCCACTCATATGCCCCTGACACTGGAGCCTGGCTGGCGCCTAGGTGGCACATCAAAGGAGACAGTGCCAGCCATCTGTAGCATACATCAACCGCTATGTGATCACACACATGCCAATCAATGTTCAAATTCACAGAACAGCCATTCCCAATATGTCTGTAAAATTATGCTCTGCATACTGCCCATACATACTGTCATTGCTAATACTGCATGCATACATTTGTCACCTCACAGGTGGGAGGACTCAAAGAGAATGGCCAGGAAGAGATGCATTGCGCTCCTGCGATGCCGGAAGAGGGCACGACTGCAGAAGTTACCACCACTAGATGACCTGGACAAGGACATCATCCGTGTCTCCCTACCAGACCTGTATGCCAAGTGGCAGAGCCATGAGTCAAGCAGGGATGTTGAAGGTAAGCTGGATGGAGGCAGACATAATGGTACTTGTAGTGTGCTCACATATAAATGGAGGCCTGTCAAATGGACACACAGGTTATTACATCACAACGGTGGCTGAGTAAATGTGCCTACATAGATATGTATTCCTCATGTAAGTGTGACATCCCATGGTATATATAGCATGCAAATCTTTCACAGCCACATGACTGCAGACCATCATGTAAGAATTTTCCATATGGCCATAGGGGCGGCCAAGCCCTGGAAACATGTGTAGTCACACATGGCATGGTGAGCACTTATGATGTACAGATGACAAATGCAAGATGTGGATTAGCACATTGTCAGATGTGGATTAGCACATTGTATGATGGCAGGGTTCATCCGGTATCTAGGCCGACAAGTCACTACAGGGAGGTAGTGCCAAGGCGACATAGTACATGGCAGTAGGGATGTTGCTAGAGAATAGATCAATAGGTGGGGTAGTGCTATCAGCAAATAGTCCATACCAGTGGGATCATGTCTCATCAATGTGTAATGCAACAACTACCCGAGAATGGCCCATATGTAATCACCAGGTGGAAGCGCACATGCACCATGGTTGTAAATTCCATGTCGGCAAAATGTGAGTGTGCCACTGCTCCAAGTGGTACCCTATCGGCTCACATTTCATTTCACATGGTGACTCATTGGTGGAGACAGCAGGCTCAGTGCTGTAGCCACCCCGAAGGACATGCACAGGCTGTGGCAAGTGACACATGTAATGTAGGCAGCAATGTGCATATGTAAGGTATTGCCAACTACAGACATACCTGTGGCTGTCTCTGAAGGGTCAGATGGTGCAGCTCATGGCCCTGCTCCACAGCAATGCCCCATTAGCAATCATGAGATGATCATCCATATGATGTACCACTCCACATGATGCAAGTGCCTACATGCACCATGGTTACCTGACTCTACCATTTGTCATATTGACTCACTATCAAACATGGACACAGCCAAGCATGCATTGATAGCTAAAGGTCCTCCATGTATGATGGAATAGGAAATGTCAGCATGAGATGCACCACTGACCACGAAATCCATGGCTCACAGGATAGTCTATGTGCCACATGTATACCAATGGACATGTGGAATTGAGACATGCAACAGTCGAATGCCTAGTGATACAGAGAGCACTGCATGTCTGGATGGCATGCCAGTCTATCATGTTAGCAGTATGTTGATCATGAAATTTAGAATTACTATGTAGAACATGTGTAACAGTGATGGATATGAAAATGTCTATTTACACAAAAGGCATTCTGATGTGACCTGGCCACATCACAGAGCCAATCACTGCACCCCTCAGTGAGTGTGGCATGGGCACAGCTTGCCATGACAACAGCTGGAAGCATATAAGCACTCATCGTCCATTTACGCTGTGTGGTGTTGATGTGCTGTATGATTTACAGTATGCACTGTTACCAATGCCATCTGTGCTGCAGCATTCTGCATATGAAACATGCTCATGTCTACTTATCTCACATCACAGGTGAAGCCTCAACAGAAGAGGAGTCAGATGGCCATGTGAGGGCCAAGCGGAAGTGGCGACGGCCTGCAAGGAGGTTGACCGTACAACATGAGGACACAGAGTCTGAGGATGAGCCTGGTACATCTGTACCCATGATATCAGAGGAATCATCTGATGACACTGTACAGCAGTCTGTCACTGGTGGTGGAGGTGACAGGGATGTGGCTGCACTTGACACACTGTCAGCTCTGCCAGTGCCTGGTGAGGCAACACCTGAAGTGGCTGTGCAGCTCAGCAATGACAGCAGTGCTGATGAGCTGCTACAAGAGGATACCACAGACCGAGTGCCCTCCTCCGCTGTGGTAGCACCAGTTGGGGGTTATGTGGCACCACCTGTGGTGGGACATCAACAGCAGATGTTGGCCGTGCTCAATAGACTTGCAGATGGACAGGAACGGCTGCTGGCAACTATGCAAGTGTTGGCAGATGGCCAGAAGTCCATGTGCACCATGATGGGCAACAAGCTGCAGGACATTAATGTTGCCATTTGTGAGTGTGGGAAGAAGGTGCAGCAGATGTCCACTAGAATGTCTGACCAGCACAGGGAGCACATGTCGGTCCTGACATTCTGGTGTGATGCCATGGCTAAGGTACAGGGAAGGCAGACAGGACAGGAATACTGCATGAATGAAGAGGAGGAAAAGGTGACAGTTCTCGTCATCCAATCATCTGAGGAGTCAGATGTGGAGGAGGCAGGAGGCTCTGCACAGCCATGATTGTGTAGAAGTCATGCAATGACTACAAGTGTGGGGGAGTGTTCAGCTCATGGCCAGGGGGATGTTCATAGTACTAGCAATGTTTACATGATCTTATACTTTTCATTCACATTACATATTCATATCCAAGTTGTGTGCACGTGAATTTTCATACTAAACATAATAATATATGACATGCAAGTTGTGTAATGCATGATGTTTTACCAAAACATATATAAAGTTTTATGACCAACCACATAGCATTACATGTGTTGTTTATCCGTGATGTCTGCTAGGAGCATACTCCTACATAATAGCTGTATCCCTGATATCTGCTGAGTGCCACAGGTATGTGGTTGACAGCCAGTGTGCTTGGGTGTGATGTTGATATATGTATGTGGTTCAGGCACTGCTACTCCCTGCTATGCCACCATGACGTGCAGGGCACATTACAGGCTCTGACATGGTTCCTGAGAGCTTGTGGGCAACTTATGTGCATTTAATCCAACTCCACTAATACATTGTGGCCTGTAACATGGAGGCACGTGACATGGAGGCACATCTGACCGCCATACAGGCTGAATGTCTCAGATAGGTACAGAAGGGATATGAATGTCTGGTCTGGGGGATGTGAGGCACTGCAGACATGCCTGACACCTAATCCATGTCCTTTGTGCCACATCATTGTGCATCCCACTTCCATGTCAGAACAAGTGTGGAGTCTGAGCAGGTATTGGCCAGTGAGCATATGCCGCTACAAGATGTCAGCAATGTAAGCACAGTTGGCAACAGCATGTACAGAAGAGCTGTGTTTGCTCAGCAGTGTTATCTACCAGCAACAGTGGCCTTTCACTGATGTGCCAACAAGTACTCGACTCATAATGCAAGCTGACTGGCCTATGGAGGGTAGGGGCTGGCCATCATTGGTCCAGGGATGTTCCATGCTAGGTGGCCAGCCAGCCAGCCATCCCCTCATTGGCAACACCCATGAGCATCCACTATCATATGCAAGGCACTATGTTAAGACATGTACTCTCTCTCGCTGTGTGATGCGGGCTGGGGGTGGGGATTGCATTGTATACCTTCCATGATGGTGTGTTGCTGGGAATGTAGCCATGCTGACTATTGGCCATGCTCTCAATAGCTGTGTATTTCTGCAACTAGTTGTAGAGACAGTAGTTGTTGAAAAGGTACACAGATGCATCCCTGTATCATCCTACCAATTACACTGCTTGTCAAGCCGCCATATAGCGACTTTACACACACACCTGCATTGGCAGCCATGATACGCATTATACATCCCTATGTAAACATTTGGTACCCCATAAGGCTGCACTGGTGGGCCTCCTACCATACTACACTCACTCAGCCCCAGTTGGTAATGTGCAGTGGATCAAATTACCTCATTTAAGACCTTGTAAAGCGCTCGCTGCAACTGCTTAGTAGCATGTACTACTGATACTGTGAAATAGCCCTTCCCTTGCAGCTGTGTGGCAGTATTACTCGCTACTCAGATGAGGCAACCACCAAATCCCTCTGTACCATTCAGTTGATAGTTGTTTGATTGGACCTAATTATCTCCACATTGCCCTCTGCACATGTGCAATAGTAGCATGGGTATGGAGGCATCCAGCATCCTTCAGCAGATGGGCCATGGAAATGGCAGACTGACATGGTGTACATCTACATGGATGGTAAGGCTCCCAATGGCTGTAATGATGTTGCAGCTAGTCACCATACGTAACGGCGCCACGCCGTTACGTACGGCGCCACGCCGTTACGTAAGGCGCCACGCCGGGACTGACGTTGGTGTGCCGTAGCTGTGTGCTTTGGAAACGTGGTCAGACCACACCACTGGCATACGACTGATATCACCCCTGAGCCCAGCAGGATTCAGAACAGTCCACACAGGAGTCTGGACTGCCCACACCTCATTAGTAAGTTCACTCCTACAAGGGGGCAGCCTTAGGCAGCTTACACACATCCCTTAGCAGCCTTTGCTGATAGCTGCCCCATACTGCTGTTGGACTCAGGTTGAGGGATGTCCCATGAGGACAGGGGACCCAACTTCCTGGCACAGAGTATCAGCCTCATAGCTGACAGGGTCATGGAGCAGTACAGTCTGCTGTATGGGGAGGACTCCCAGGTGCATGGGAGGCGCACCATCCAGGAAGCCTGGGAACAAATTACATTGGAGGTGAACGACATGGAGGTTTACCAGCGCAAATGGATAGCCGTGAGGAAGAGGTGAGTGCCAATCCTGTGTGTACGTACTGACAATGGCCAGTTTGCTGAACTCTGTCCTGTACTATATGATGTGCATCATGATGGGAAGTGATGTGTTGCAATAGGCATATTAGTGGATTCTGACTGCCTGGGCTCACTCATGTCCAGAGAGCACCATACTGGAGCACTACAGCAAATATGTACCCCTGCATGTCAGGACCCTTTTTCTGAGTGTGACACATCTGGCATCATGTCATACGTGTAATGGCATGTAGGGGTTACCATTATTTTAATGTCAGTTCATATCACAAATGTGCCTCTTCTCTCATTTTCTACTCATGTGTCAATGTAAATGGACCCACATGTGTTCATGGGCATGCTCTGTGATGTGCAAAATGCCTAACCAGCTGTATGCACACTGTTGTCAGATATACAGTATGTGGCTACATATCTGTGTCTACATGTCTCCTCACAGGTGGGAGGACTCTAAGAGGATGGCCCGTAAGAGATGCATGGCCATCATGCAGGCAGGGAAGTCAGGCCGGCCATGCAAGATGAGGCCTCTGGATGACCTTGATAAAAGGATCCTTCATGTGTCCCTCCCTGAGCTGTATGAGAAGTGGCAGCGTTATGAGGATGGGGATGAGGTAGCAGGTCAGTGTATCAGCACTTCAGTGTATTAACTGTCACCTATCAGTAGTGTGTCATCTGCAAGTGCATGTGTGCCAGACACATGGTGCAGTGTAGTTGCCACTGACATGTGTGTATAAGGTGGTGTCTGGTTGAGTTACATGTGTACTGCATTAAGCACTTATCACTGACAACCAAATGATGTGTGATACATGAAATGATGGTGAGGTGCATGCCCCTCAGACATGTACGTTGTAGTTGCCCTTGAAGCAGGTGTACAATAACTAATTTGGTGTGTTGCCATCATGTGTGTCCAGGCAATGATTGATATGGGTCCAAATGTATTCCATGATGTAGCATGTGATGTCACCCACAGCTGCTTTCATCATGTTAGTCACAGTAGTCTGCTTAGCAAATGGTGTGCAACTGTGATGTTTCTAGGGGACATTGTGCATGGCTACATGTACCTTGAATGCTCATGTGGTGTCATTTTCCATGGCAGATGTGTCAACAGGAGCGGAGGAGTCATCAGACACCACTGTGGAACCAGCCCCCAAGCGACCAAGGACACGGTGCACGAAGAGGGTTGTCAAGCAACGCCCTGATGCAGACACCGGTCTGGATGCCACCTTTAGTCCCCCTCTCATCTCTTCCGGGGATACCTCTGTAGGAAGTGGTGGTCATGCTGATGCAGGGAGTGGAGATTCCTGGGTGGAGTCTGAGAGAGTGGTGTCACCATCTCCTCCACATGATGCAGCAAGTCCCACAGGGACACCAATGCACAGTGACAGCAGTACCTCCACTGCTGATGATGTGCTGGAGGGGCATGATTCTCACACCACACCAGTGTTGCCACGTGTGGGATATAAGGAGCCTGCTAAGCCAGCCAATGTGCAGGATCAAATGGTGGGGCTGCTGCAGAAGCTGGTCGATGGGCAGCAGGCAATGCAGATGACTCTGCGTGAGATTGCAGATGGCCTGAAGTCACAGGGCAAAGATATGTCCAGCAGGATGCAAGATGTCAATGTATCAAACATCGAGACAGGGAAGAAGGTCAAGCAATTGACTACCAAGATGGGGGAGTACCACAGGGAGCACATGTCTGTCCTGTCCTCCTGGTGTGGAGGCATGTCAGGTTCTGGTCCACAGGTGCCAGACACCAGGGGTGCATTGTCCTTGGATGAGGGGGGTGATGTGACTGTGGTGACTGTGGGAACCCCTCCAGACACTTGCAGGGAGGAGGCAGGGCCCTCACAACGACATGACATGTAGTGCTGCAAGGACATGCAGTACTATTTTCATACTATTTATTTGTTGTTTACATTTTTTTGGCCATTTGTACTCCTGTGTCTAATTGTATTTCATTTGATTGGTTGTTATTTTTCTCACATGGCGTGTGAGCTGCTGACCTCACAGTGTTGAAGTCAGACTTTGATGAGTGGTAATAAATACCTCCCCACATACGTGTGTGTTTGTGCTTCATCCATGTATTGGCCCTCAAATTGAGATGACAGTATGTGTGATTTGCTACAATGCATTCAGGTGGTGTGTGTATGTTAGACATGTGTAGCACTGACCAATGTGTTGAATGCTGTGTTCCAATGCACACGCGCACACATTGCCTTCATAGCTTGGTGGTACTTGTACACGTGTATCATGGGCAGGTATTAGCTCCAGCTTGGCAGACTGTGCAGCCTGTCAGTTGTGGCACCTACATTCTGACTTCATAGAAATGTCTGGCACCAGATTTGGTGACGTTGCCTGTGAGTATTGCCTAGATCATAGGCAGCACTGGCACCTGTTCACAAGATATATGGAGTAATGCATATCTGCACCAATTATTGTACACTTTTGAATGTTGGTGTGTTTACTGACATTCATGGAGAGACAGGTTTAGGTGAAATGGCATAGCTGCTTTTATTCAACAGATAGCACTATCACCCACATACATGGCATTTGCATTACATCATGTCCTGCCTATATGTACATGTGACAGCCACTACCATTAATCCATGGTGTGGTGTTTCCAGATTTGGGCCAGGTCATGCAGCCACATCACTATATTGTACATCAGTCCACAGACCAGTGTCCATGCGAATCGACATTCGCTCCCCCACCCATTAGATCCTGTCCTAGTGTTTCATGATCAGGCATCTCATCATCTGTAGGTGGCACAAGCTCCTCAGATTGGCTACTGTTGCCATCAGTTGGTGGCACTATGGGAGGAGGTTGTCCACTTCCTTGCCCTGATGTTGAGGCTACTGGTATCTCCAATGTGACAGGGTTGATTTGCATTGGATTTGGTGCATGCTGTCCCCCAGATCCAGTGGGAGTCTGCTGCATTCCAGACATCATCATCATGGCCGATGCAATGGCCATGGCCGATACTGATAACTTGGCCATTGCAGCCAATGAGTCCTGCTGGTTGAGAAGGCACTGTCGTTGATAGGCAGCTTGTTCATCAGCCTGTCTGGTCTGCAGGTCCAAGAGCTTCTGTTGGAACTCCTGTTGTCTGGCAATGTCTGCATCATGCCTGGCATTTGCTGCCTCCTGCCTCTGCTGTGCTTCCTTACGCATGGCTGTCAGTTGTGTGCTTATCATGCATGTCCAGGTTGCCATGGAATCGATGTTTTTATCGATGGACGATAGGGTGTGCTGATGTTGGGCCTGCTGTTGATTTATTGTCTGCTGCCACAGCTCTTCACGCTCACTGTGGGTGAGCCTGCGTGGAGGGCGTCGTGGCAGTCTTGCCCGTGGCAGCTCATCAGGCCTGTCGACAGGCACTGCCTCTGTCTCATCTACCAGTGTCTGGGCACTGGTTGACGAGTCCTGGCTTCTGGAATCCTCAGGACCACCTGCACCTCCTGCAGCGCCTCCAGACTCTGCCTGCTCCGTCTCCTCTACCAGGACATCTGGCCGTTGCTGTCTGGGTGGTGAGGGCGGGTGGAGAAGGGTGTACAGGGTGGGTTGGGTAGACCTTGCATCCCCTGGCAATCTGTCACCAGGCTGCATACGGGTGCCACCAGTTTCCTCACTGCATGGCTGTAAGATGATGTATTCCTCATCCTCATCCTCTTCAGTCTCCTGCACAGGTGCTGGTCCAGGTGGAGTGCTGGCAGGTCTGACTGGGCGTCGAGTGGTTGGCCAACGACTGTGGCCAGGCTGCTCCTCCTCGCTCTCTTCCTGCCCTGTGACATGATGAGAATTTAAGGTGATGAGTAGATGTTCTGATGATGTGGCATGCACATATGTGCTCAATTGTTCCACATCTCCATTTGCTAAAGTGTGGCACACTCTTCTTGTGCAGGCACAGTTCTGCAGTTAGTTGTGCCATGCAATGTTGTACTGTGTACAGGATTCCACTCTCCTGTACTGACCTGCATGGCTGGCTGTGATGTAAGGGTGTCACATGTGCATTCATAGCCACAGATGTGTTAATGGCATGGACTGCATCTAATCATCACTGTGTACATGAGGTAGTATCCTCAATGTCCAGGGTGATGGCTGCTATATGACATGGTTATTTGTGAAGTGCTTCCCCTTAGTTCCCTATGCAGATTATCAGTAAAACTGACATTTGTGCTGTGGTAAATATCTGGCAGCAGTGCACATGTGCTGCCGTAGCAGTTGCAGGCATCACATACCCACTCATCCACAACCCACTGGTGGTCAATGTGCTTACCGTCACTAATGTACTCGGTGTCCTGTACTCCCATCCCTTCTAGCTGCTCTGGCTCTATGAGCGTGGCTATCTCCTCCTCCTCAGCAGTGAGGCTTTTGGTCTTCTGTCTTGGCCTGAGTCCGGCATCAATCTCCCGCTGGATGGAGAGTAGTCTTTTTACCCGGAATTTGGTGTCCTGCCACCTCTTCTGGATGTCATGTGGTTCCCGGAACTCATTGCCAAGTGCATTCACCTGGTCCGTGATGGTTTGCCAGAGGTGTCTCCTCTGGCTGGGTGTAGTGTTATGGCCATGTGTGCCATACAGCTCTCTGTGATGGTCAATGATATACCTGTTTATCAGGGAGGCCTCGGCTGCAGTGTAGTTGCGTTTCCTCTCCCTGGTAGTGGGCTGGGTATTTGCCCTCTTCCTCTTCCCCTTGGGACAGGGGGGCTGTGGTGGTTGGGCTGCCATTTTTCCCTGTGGCTCTGCTCGAACAGCTTCTCTCTCTGTTACTCTATGAGGTGTTCACGCCTGCACGAGTATGCTATTTTCAAATGGGTTGGTTTGGTCTTTTGTAGTCAGGTCTTGCTTGTTATTGGCTGGTTGGCTGGTTGCACCTGTGCTTACCGGCATGGCATGGGTTGCTTTGTGTCCACTTAGTGTGAGCCTACGGCTATGTGCCGTTGGTTACGGTGTCCTGCCGCAACCTGCGGCTGTCCACCGTTGCCTACGGCGCCTGGCCGTTGGTTGCGGTATCCAGCCGTGGTGCTTCCTTTGGGGGTGTGGTTACTGGGATTTACGGCAGGGGGGTGTGGGCGAATGCTGTCTTATTTTCTTACGTCTAAGTGTTGTTCTCTCTTGTGGAGTAAGTGGGGTTTTGTGGATCAGCAGAGTTTCTGTCTTTGTCATTCAGACTTATGAGTCTGCAGCATTTAAGTCTCATTACGCTGAGTTTTCTG
>JASVWI010221893.1:0-11429 GCA_032466315.1 Aeolidia papillosa | reverse complement strand
TAAGGACTCCATCAGGGACATCTTGGCGCAAGCAGAGAAAACCATTGTAACACAACAACCACCTTCTAGTAGACCGAGGAGAGCTATCGGTTTCCTGGGAGTCATGGCCATCCTGACTGTGGTGGGAATATTGGTGGGCACCACAATGAATGCAGTGAATTCGGTGTCCATCAACGAAGTTAAAAAGAAGAACCTGGAGCTGCAGAATTCACTGGGAGAAATCCGAGAGAGTCTGGCGATCCAGCAAGAAAACAACGACAAGATTGTGCGAATCATCAAGGACACCATAGTTGTCGCGTCTCTGCAGACAGACCGGCTGGATCACGTGGTGAAAATGCAAGAGGACTTCATGTTAAAGAGCAACCTGTTCTTCTCTTTTATGGACCCGATCTTGTACTTCACGAACAACTACCTGAGACAAATTGAAACGGACATCAATAACCTCATCCGTGCATACATTCCACTACACTTTGTGGATGTGCACCTTGTTCGACAGGCCTTGGCTACATTGCATGGACCTGACTTAGACCCAGCCCAAATACGCATTGCCTTTGAAGCTGGGACGGCAATACCAATGTACATCGACGTTGAAAACCTACAAATTTCTTTTCTCCTAAGCATTCCGCTGGTAAAGAAGGACAAGATTTATCAACTTAAAAACATTGTAAATGTTGGGACTTGGGAGGGGGATACAAAAACTAAAATCAATGCACCTGCATTGATTGCGTATCAAAATTCCTCTGACGTTTACCTTGTTCCTAATTTGCAACATTGCCAGATCTTTAAGGACACTAATTACTTGTGCCCGGGTAACCCTTTTCTCCCAATGAAAGATGGTTTCCTATGTGGTCTGGAACGTTCAGCTACTGCATCAACTGTATGTGACGTTACCATAACAAGGTCTTCTGATGTTATTACAGAGGCAATTTTGGTAAATAACATGTGGTTGGTCAGTACCAACGCACGTAACATGTCCATCACATACACAAAACATGGTACATTTTCTACAAAACCAATTCCATACTCTACTTTCACTACTGTAGTTCCAAAAGATGTGATCATTAGCATAGGGACAGAAACACTGTTCCATGTCTCGTCTGGTAATCTAGAAGGGGGGACGGAAGTTATGAATACTTTCAAGGCTTTTTCCATCCCTCATGACACTGACCTAGACTTCCTGCTCGACAAAAAGCAATCACACTCACTACAGCTCCTACTGAAACAAGACAACATTTCAATTTCTGACATGAAGTTCACTGCTACTGATTCTTCATTCTTCGACACAGACAATACACTACAAATTCTTGCCCACTCCCTGTGGAATGGGTCGGTAGTTATCTGGTTATTGGTGATATCCGTCACTATTGTGATGCACCACAGATACATTAGACGTGCAACTGAACGAGAAACATGGAGACGTAGGGAATTCCCTGTCGCCGTAGTCTGACTCTGCTGCTATCGATTTTTCCGCATAGTCTGAAGGGGGGTGACGGGCGAATAATTCCATACAAAATTTTCATGAAAATTTTTTTTCTCAACAGATTTTTTTCAACTCATTTTGACACTTGCAAGTACAAAAGTCTTACAAGTCTCAAAGGGGGGATCTGTCAGGCCTATTTCAGACCTTTTCTGAGTTATTCTGATATATTCTGACCTAAAAACAAAACAAACAACATGTGGAAAAATCTCAATTTGAACACAAGACAAACGCCATTTTGAATAAAATGTCTGTGCACATTTTCTCTCCATTGAAGCCACACAGATCTGAATGCAATGCTAACTGCGAGAAGGTGGGGGTGAGGAGCGCTGCTTTAACCAACTAACACTAACTTGAGAAGCATTCATTTCTGTGAGGGCCCAGTGCTCATGAGAAATACACACTGCGTTTGTCAAAACAATATTTGCAACACTAAAATGAGGTGACGCACGGGAAAAACCTGCGCCACAGAATGAAAAATGACCTCGCTTCCCAGAGAGAAAGCGAAGATCAGGTCACGATACCTATTTTCCACGCCGAGAGATTGGCAGAAGAGAATGGGGAAACAAGAAAAAGCGAGGTGATAGCAGCTCCCCAGGGAACATTTGTCCCAGCACCCAAGTTTTGGCCTGGGCAAAACGCCATGCAGCACAGTTGTTGCAAAATCACCAGAAAAAGTATAAGATGTTCCCTAGCCCTTACGGCGGGGGCAGTGATGATTTGAGAGCCAAACGAATGACTGACAGACCGAGATCAGCACTCCTGCTGAACGGACCCAGACTCTGAGGGACCGAGAGAACTCCAAGCGCTGCTTGTGAGAAAACAGAACGGGACTGGCGAGACTGAGCCCCAGGGCAACTCTGAAAATTCACTCTTGACACGCCTGTCAACGAGTGAAAAGACAAATGCCCGGTACAATACTCCTCTAAAAAGTATTGTTACCAGAGATTGAAACACGGCCGTGTTTCTGCACAATCTCCATTTCAGAGTCTGGCTTACTGTGGGTCTCACTAGTGCTTGCCAATAACTGACCGAGAAGAAGACGATCCGACTGAAGCCGGGCGGGGTTATTCCCCAGCTGAGGCTGAGAAAATTACACCTGCTTCCTGCGGGTGATCCTAAAAGCTCCCGCGCTGCGGCAGCTTTCCTGTGCAACAGACGAGATAACACCAGGGTGAGTTACTTACACGCAAACCCACGCAGACACACAAAGGCGCATGCTTAGTGGCGTGATCCGTGACAATAATTCTTCCTGTAAACAAGACTTATGCTCATTTTTCTACAATAGCGATTACTAAACTAGTTCTTAGCAGAACATACACCAAACAGTAGCGAGACGCATACTGATCTCTACTAGAACAAAATACTACAGGGACCATAGCAAAATTTCCCTGAGCGAACCTATATTCCTAATTATTCTAAATAGCGAATAGGAAGTGTATATTACCTTGTTTACATATATAAGTGTTTTTTTACATTATTTCTGTAACATAGTTTTATACTAAAATAAACGTGCCATAAAAGAGCACTTTTACCTTTCTAAAAACAGTTCCTCTGAGCCTTATTGCCTACTGTTTATTTGCTAGTATTCTATATTTGTTTGTGATAAGCACCAAGCACCATGAGCCAATATTATGTACAATAAGTCCGACAGTTTATGGAGGGGAATCACCGGCGGATTGTGCTTGTAGTAAAAGCCCACACAAACATTCTATATATATAGAACGTTAGGGAAACAAAATGGCCACTAAAGCTCTTCCTCTAGAGGAACTGAAAAGTACTACAGTTAGCGACCTGTTTGCATTTTCAGGATCCAAATTGGTTGAACAAAACGAATGGGTGAATCAACAAAAAGATGAAATCTGTAGATTTCCATCAGACACCCTTCACAAGCAAGGGCCGTTAGTCCAAAATATGGTCGAAGTATTCTCTAAAACAGATAAAAAAGATAAAACGAAAGCCATTTGCGCCCTAGCGGGACGGCTCTGGTTTACGCACGAGAAAATATACGAAGACCTCATAGATAAAAGACTTAACCTTGCTGAAGCAAACACAAAACTCGCCGATCTTGAGGAAGAATTATTGTCAGTTCTTGCCGAAAAATGTCAGCTTGATGAGCAAGTGGCGCAGTTACAGAGAGATGTGGCGAATGGCGTGCTTGTGCCGAGCGGAGAGGGCATGAATGGAAAGGCGAATGAAAGGCATGACGACATGCTCCAACTCATTAAAGAGCTGGAACGCGCAAGAGAAGAAATTGACGTTTGTCATGCACAAATTGATAATCTAAGGAAAGTAAACAAAAGGCAGGTAGACACTCTATATGAGTTACAAACCCAAGCCCGTGAGAATCACCGGAAATGTGAAGCTCACCAAAAAGACATACACGATTTAGAAGCAGCACTGAGAAAAAGGGGATCTCAAAATCCCCCAGGTTGCGACGGGTCATGTAAGAATAGAATCGGACAGTTAGAAAACGATATTTGGGACAAGGAGGAGGAGATAACCTCACTCAAAAACCAAGTAAATGTGGAAGCAGACCGCTATTGGGATGCCCACAACGCGGTTTATGACCGGGAAGTGAGCATTGAACAGCGGGAAAATCAGATCACTGGTCTGAGAAAAGAAAATGACACGTTGGCCAGGCAGGTGAGAGAGAATCAGGACAAGGTCGCTGAATTACAAGCCCGCCTGGTAAAAGACGGGAACCGCAGAGTTATTGATCGCTTTCCACCGACTCCCGGGACTTCTCGAGCCCGAGAGGAATCGGAGTCTGGGGAACGCACTGATAGCTCAGAACCCCGTCATGAAAAAAGAGTTCCTAGGAAATCACGCAGAGACGGTCTAGGGGGAAAACAGAAAAGGCGTGCCTTTTTCCAGCCTTACCCGTCTAGTGAAGACAAAGACTCGGACTCGGGATCACCCGAAGTGCCGAGACTCAAAAATAAAACTAAGAAAAATGAACGAAGAAACCAGGGCAGAACTGGAGGGGAGGCTTTACTCCACCCCAGCGCAAAAACAATAAAAGATATAAAAGGGATGCTACCGTCCTTTTCCAAAAACGATAAAACCACCTCTATATTAGAACACCTGTCCGTATACCAACGCCTTATGGAAACGCTGGACATGGACAGTGACGTAGAGTTGAGAACCTATCTGTCCTGGACATTTGCGCCCGATGCACAGTCCTTCTTTCTCTGTGTAGACGGGAAAGACTACGATACTTGGGCCGAATTTCGGTGCGAGGTAATCAAGCATTTCTCACCGCACCGAAACTCACACGAGGCGCTGCGCCACGCACTGAACTTGAAGTGTGACTTTAACCAGCACCCCCGAGACTACCTGCAAATGCTAAAGAACGCGTTTGCACAGGTACAGAAGGTGGTCAGCACGGAAACAAAGCAATTTAAAGACGCGTTTTTCTATGGGCTCCCGAAGCACATTCGAACCCAGCTCGCCCGCGATTATAACGAAGATCGATCTATCGATTGGATCTATCGCCAGGCGAAAAGTATTTACGACGTCAGCCGCACAGAAGAGAGTGAGGCAAGAGACAAACCCAAAACCAGCAAAATTTGCGAGGTTAGCAAAGAGAAAGAACTACCTTTTGAGGCGGGCGGCACTAAGCCACGCCCCGCACCAAAAGAAAAAGAACGTAAAAAGAGCCCTGAGCGAAAAGCACCTAGTGCGCCCGCAAAGGAGCCTGAGGCACCCGTTGGGATCAGCCCCCGGTATAAAGGGAATCGCCCAATTCTCAATTACGTTCACCGAAATAAAGAAAACCCGGGTGACGAGGGCGCATGCGCAGAAAGGGATCGCCCCCGGGAAAACGAGAGGAATGACCGGGAGCCCTACCGCCCCCGTGAAAATGAGAGATCTGACCGAGAACCATACCGGCCCCGCGAAAGGGAGGGCAGTAGCCCACACGCCCCTTGGCAAAGGGGGTACGGTCGGTCAGACTACTCGCCTCGCCGAAGTGGCAGCTACGATTACCGGGAAAGGGAGGAGGAGCGCCCCCATTCTGGGCACCGGGATAGGCGTCAACAATGGGACGAGCGTCCCCGCTCCCCACGCCCACCTCAGTTCTTGAACGCTCTCGAGGAGCGGCTCCAAGACCTGACCAATCACTGCCAAAGAATGATCAACAAAGACTCGGGACCTAGCCCCCGAGCAAACACATCGAGCGCCAGTGAACCCAAAGACCGCGAAACCAAGCAACCTGGGCAATGACTTGCCGAGGTTCCCGCGGGGCAGAGGGGAAAAGTGGGAGAAGGGCGTTATTTTCGACATTCAGTGTGTGCAGAAGCCGATATGACTTCGCCCACACGCCAAAGTGAAACTACTGAACACAACCTCCCAGAGAAGAGGGAGGGGGAAAAGGGTGCAGTGAGGATCTGCGCTGCTCTCGAGCAAAGAAGCGCAGAGGACACCCCACTGTCTAAACCCCAAAAGATTCAACAGAAAGTAATCAATATAATGAAAAAACAGATGATGAAAAACTCTCACTTTGTGTGCGAGCTGCGCGAAGAGAATGATCGACATTACGCTCAAGTGATGTTGAAAAACCGATGGAACGTTGAGGCTCTCTTAGACTCAGGGTCTGAGGCCACCCTCATCTCCAAGAAAATATTTTGGTTTATTAACCAGGATAAAACCGAAGAAGAAATCACAAAACTGATCACTTTAACGGGAAACTTGCACAGTGTGAACGGCACGGATGTTCCCATGCTGGGCATGGCGCAGATTGACATCCGAATCGGCAAACACTGCATGACACATCCCGTGATAGTGGTAGACCTGAATTCTGTGGACGTACTATTAGGTGGTGACATACTAAGCCGTTTATCACCCCTTATAGACTACTTCAACGGAGTACTTTGGGCTCAAGTGAAAAATCCCATTCCTCTCCGAAAAGTTGAAGCTGAAAAAAATATCAACGCACGGGTCCACGTGATTGAGCGTAGAACTGACTCGATTGAAATATATTTTAGAAATTCACAGAACCCAGAGGTTACTGTAATTACTAAAAATTCCGACAAACAAAATCAAAAAGCCCACCGGCAGTCAACTGTACTGCTGGACTCTGAGCGAAAATGGAACTCTCAAGTGGAAGACGATTGCATAAGGTTCTCTGTGGAGACCCAAAAGCAACCCCACACCAAAATGGGCACCTTTACTCCAATAAAAGTACTGGTACCTATGGAGAGAAACGAGGAAGAGTGGTTCTTCCCTGTTAAAATTGCAGGAGAAACCACTCCGACCAGGGCTAAACTAGACCTAACTTTGGAGAGATCTTATGTTAGTGACAAAATAGTCCAAGAACTGAATAACCGAGGAAATACGACAAAAATAACCCCTTATGTAACAGACCCCAGTAATGCACTGGCGGGACGGTCCATAGTGGGGAGAACGATGATGGAACTTAACATTGGGGACAAAATGCTAAAACACAATATGCACGTTGTTACAGACTGTGATGTTGATATTTGCATTGCCAATGACATTTTGCACCGAATAATTGCTTTTGTAGACGTGATCAATGGGGAACTGTGGTCTCGATTAAGAGGTCATCCCATGGATTTCACAGACATCTCACTAGCACTGCAAAGTGATCAAATAATGCCGTTTGCCACTGAAATGGTTACCACTGCGAACTGTGAAATACCAGGTAACACGCAGCAGGCTACCTTGTGCATCCAGGTAAGAAAAGGACAACAAAGTACCGAATCCAAAGATGCATACATCAGTATAAGTGAGAATTGGAGAGCACAAGGTGTGTCCTCTAAATACACTGCATTGGTGAACCTGCAAAGCAACCATTGTAAAATACTTGTTGATAATGCACGCGATGAACCCATTATAATACCCAAAGGCACAGTTATAGGCCTGGCAGTGTACGACACTCATTATAGTGTCGACCTAACCAACCCTATACTGGGAGCCACTACAGATATGATTGATGACGAGTCACAATTAATATCTGAAAACATGTACTCACATCCAGAGGGATGGTTCCGGGTCCATTCACTGTATCCTGAATTACCCTCTGAAGACGTGTCAGTGCAGCATAAAAATGAAGGAGACAACATTGTGTTTTCAGTGAAAGAGTCTGACACTGAATACCGATGCCATGCAACCACAAAAGATTTAACTGCACAACTAGAAGAACAGTACGAATTGGCAGCCCCTGAAATATTTCCAGGGTTTACCAAACAAATGGAAGAACAAATAGATACAGCCGATGGTTGTGCTTCCGATGCAGAAAGGGCTGCATTAAGACAGATGTTCTTAGAACATCAGGAAGTATTTTCAAGAGATTCATACGACTGTGGGGGTACTCATTTACATGTGATGAAAATACCCACAGATCCTAGCCTTCCCCCTGTATTTCAGAGACAATATCGATTGCCCATGGCCTCAATAGAGGACCTGGCTGTAATCATAAAAAACCTGGAAGAGAGGAAAATCATAAGGAAGGTTCATAGCTCGTTCAACAGTCCGGTAATTGCTGTTCTTAAACCCGACGCTAGTTGGCGTCTTTGTGCAGACTTACGCGAGATTAACAAACGAGTCCACCAGTCTCGCTGGCCGATTCCATACATCGACCAGGGGCTGGCACAAATGAACGGAGCGAAAATTTTCACAGCGATTGACCTCACTAGCGGCTACTGGATTGTACCCGTGGCCGAGGAAGATCAATACAAGCTCGCGTTCACGTTTAAATCGAAGCAATTTTGTTGGAATCGCGCCCCTTTCGGATTTTTGAATAGCGGGAGCGAGTTTAACATTTTCCTGTCCAAAGCTATGCCCGACGCCACTGAAAGAGGTACCTTAACCTACATTGATGACGTGCTCATCAAAAGTACCTCCTTTCAAAAACATTTGGACGAAATAAAACACGTGCTTACACAGCTGAAAGAAGCTGGCGCGAAAGTTCAACTACAAAAAGCACAATGGTGCAAAACGAAAGTGAACTTTCTAGGGCATCAAGTAACGCCTGAGGGAATCAATGTACAAAAACGAAAAATTGATACCATTTTAAAACTCAAAGAACCACGATGCCTTAAAGACGTTAGGAGCATCTTGGGAGTCGCAAACTACAGCCGAAAATTCATAGAGGACTATTCCGATATTGTACAACCATTGCTAAAACTCCTTAAAAAGGATAGTAAATGGGAATGGTCTGCTGAGCACCGCAAGGCAGTCACCACATTAAAAGACCGGCTGGTCAATGCACCATGCCTAGCATATCCAAACAAAGACAAAGAATTCTTTTTAGAGATTGGTCACAGTGACAAGTGCCTGTCTGCGGTTCTATACCAAAAAGATGATTCTATCCCCAAAGTTATTTCATACGCCAGCAAAACGCTCTCAGCTGTTGAAATAAAATTTAATGACTGTGAGAAAGCACTGTTTTCTGCTGTCTGGGCAGTACAACATTTTAAACCTTTCATTCATGGAAGCAAAATAATTTTAGAAACTGCACACCAATCATTGCAATTTCTAAATAGCAACAAGATTCGAGAGGGTAATGTAACAGGATCCAGGATTACAAACTGGATGTTATCTATGCAAAGCTTCCCAATGGACATCAAATATTGCAAAACAAAGAACAACAAAATCGCACAAGGTTTAGCTGATCTCCATCAATGTGATGAAGACATCTGTGCAGGTGACGATTTTGAACCTAGTGAGTTGGAAGCTTTTGCTAATTCACCACACAAAGTGTACAGTGAAAGTCAAAAGGACCTACCATGTGTATTCGTAGACGGGTGCTCTTTTAAAAACCCTTCTGGCGAGCGCATTGCAGGAATAGGCAACGTATGGAAAAATGACTTTCCTGTGACAGCACAAGCATATAGCATAGGGAACCAGAGTAGTCAAGTCGCTGAGCTTGCTGCTGTGTTCTTGGCTATTGATACTGCGCGTGTGCATAATTTAAGAGAGGTGGTGATTGTAACTGACAGCATGTATGTGAGAAATGCTTTCGTGGAGTTCTTTATGGGATGGAAGTCTAGAGGCATGACATGCGTGAATGGTAAACCACTAAAACATTCTTCCCTCCTTTCCTCCATTGATAATATGGTTCTCAACAACAACATGCTAATCTACTATCACAAGACAAAGGGTCACTCCACTGTACCTGGAGATGAAAAGACTTTTAACGATTTGGCTGACAAATCGGCGACTGAAGGTGCACTCAATGGGCCATTATATCCTATTGCACACCTTCTCTCTAATGACACCACTACTGACAGTTGTGCTGCCATTACCCGTACTAATTCTTCACAGGAGGCTGTCACTTCCTGGTCGAATGAGGGGCCGGACCAAAACTTAATAACTGCTCAACTGAACGATGTAACTATAGGACAGTTCTATAGATTCATTGAGGATCCTGAACTTAATCCTATTGCTCAAACTGATTTGGACACTAATGAGGAATTACGCATCATGCACAGAGCACGTGCTAATTTCACATTACATGACAAACTTCTCATTAGAAAAACCGACCTTGCTCCCGCCCAATGGGTGGTACCTCTTGCATTTCGAGGCATCATGATGGAACATGCACATGATGAGATTACCTCGGGGCATAGGGGTCCCAAAGCAACGATGGAAATACTCCGAGAAGTGGCCTATTGGCCGCATCAAATGCAAGACATTGAGCTTTATTGCGCAGGATGTCTTCGATGCGCCCAGTTTCAACCTAGTGCCCCTGCACACAGGGCTCCTCTGAGGAAAAGAGGGCTCACCTTCCCTTGGTCTGACATTCAGGTCGACTTTATTGGTCCTGTGGTAAAGTCTAGCCGTGGAAACCAATACATGTTGACTGTGATCTGTCTGTTTACCAAGTGGGTTGAATGCATACCGGCACCCAATTGCAAAGCAGAAACTGCTGCACTTCTGTTGATAAACCATGTGTTTTGCAGGCATGGCCTTCCAATGCGCATTTCTTCAGATAAAGGAACTTCATTTACTGCTGACATCATGACACGAATGTGGCAGATACTTGGAGTAAAACGACAATTGCACATCGCTTACCACCCTGCCAGCAGTGGCACCGTGGAGCGCACCAACAAAACCATTGTGTCAATCCTCAAGAAATATGTGTCTGACACAGGAAAGGATTGGGACATGAAACTACCACTTGTGCTGATGGCCATCAGAGCCACACCATCTAGTGTCACAGGGTTCAGTCCATTCGAGCTGCTCCACGGCCGAAAGATGACCGTTCCCATGCACCTACTCTACAAAACTAAAGAACAAATACTCGTTGGTGCTATCTCAACACACGAGTATGTTTCAAGTCTACGTAAACATTTGCAATTTGCTTTTGCTTTTGCACAACGTCACTTGGACAAAGCAGTGGACGCAAGTCATACCCACTACAACCTCAAAACCACAAACAAGGAATTTGATGTTGGTGCTAAGGTGTATTTTTACAATTACCTTAAAAACAAAGCCCAGCACTCCAAGTTTCTCCCAATGTGGAAAGGCCCATATGTCATCGTGGACAAGTTGTCCCCAGTGGTCTACAAGCTGAAGCATTGTAGAAATACCGCTGAGAATGAACGTTGGAGCCATATCAATCAGTTGAAAACTGCCCATCCGCAGTCTCAACTTAAAGTCCTGGAAACAACTGATAGGGAACTATAGATAGGATTGTAATTCACTATGTGGTATTAACATTGTTTTTCTCTCCTCTATACCTAGATCCAAAAACTAATTCCTTATATGTATCAAGGATGCTGCAACGGAAAAATAAGGATCACGGTCGTCAGACTCTATCCACGTCTCACGGTCGTTACCTGCGCTTCCAGAGACTTTTATCACTGCTACTGGTCATTGGTCCAGCACCGGTGCAGATGTCACCGAAATCAATGGTGTCACTCTCACCTGGACCTTCAACTGGACTGCTCACGCAGGAGATCCCCAACCTCCTTCTAACAGACCA
>JASVWI010110931.1:0-11708 GCA_032466315.1 Aeolidia papillosa | reverse complement strand
CGTTCGGTAAAACACATCGGTAATGAAAAGCGCCAATGTTTTTTTCAGCACACTAGGGCGCAGGCAGTGCGAAGCCCGTTATAATCGTTTGTAGTCTGTTGCGATATACGGGGCGCACAGCGATACACTCTGAAACAAACCCACTTCAATTTTAAAATGTACCGCAAAGAGCACATTCAACGTGCGCAGCGTGTTTGCTAGGTCGAAGCCGCACAACCCATCGCTGATCTATGAAAACAGCATGTGCCCGCTTCGTACAATACAGGACATTAACGACGTTGTTTGTCTATGTCACTTCGCGCGGTAGAGCAGGGGGTCTCTCTCAATCGCCGAGCACCCGCGGTGACAGTGTTATGACAAATCATTCAGGTACGTGAGCTTCTCACTCAACAGACACCTGTCGGTCACGTCGCTGTGTGAGGCCGTAAACACCGCTGTCACTCGAGCGGGCCTGTGTAAACGCGCCGCCCGCTGGGACGGCCAGATGATGTGGTTTTTATTAAAAAAAAAAATACAGCTGTTTGCGCGTGGTTGGCGGTAGACCTCTCTCTGGTCGAACGTGTCACATTTGTGTAAACATAGTGCCAATGTGTGACAAGCCCGCTGTCATATTACGGCCCACACGCACGGTGAGAACCGCGTGGATTTAAAATAAATGTTATTTAGAGCTCTTTGTTTACCGCCACACAGAACACGTCGATAACTTCATACCCGCGTCTATAAAGAGGGGTCAAACCAACCGGTGGTTTGAAGTTACGACTGTCTTCAGACGGAGAACTTACACCGTAGGCGTTGCACCCGCAGCACAGACGGTATATGTAACAAAGCGGGGTGTCGGAGGTCTCCTTTGATCGTGATTCTGAAACGCCGGTGGCAGTTGCGAGCTTCACATTTTGTCATTTGCAACGGAAGGTGGATTGGTTTGGGGATTGTAGCCGCAGGGACCAGCAGCGTGGATGAACCGCGATCTGGAGAGGCTGTCATCAACCCCAACTCGGTGAGTGAACTATGGGAAACCATTATTATCTATTGTTAAACCTTGTTTTCAAACAAGGATTGTGGGGGATGCCGTGATGTTATTCGGGCGGGGCAGAGTGTCTAGAGACGGCGCGATCGCTCTCTTTAATGAACACCGCTGTACTCTGTAGTCGCTCAATATGTAAAAACTGTGTAACACGGTGACAGGACGAGGCTTAATTCTTATTTTATTTCACACAGTAACATCGGCGGACGGTGGAAGGTCGGAGCCGTGCCCTCGCCTACAGTTGCGGATGTGAGAACAGTCCCGCCACAGCCACACTCTTAGCGACATACAGAAAGGTAACCCGCTGTATAACCTAAACCAATGTTATTTATATATACGTACTCAGTACCGTAGCGTTGGTATGTTCCAGATAGGTGTTTTAAAAAAAAAACCGTAAGAAGATCGACCGGCACATTGTAGCGGTTTACACCAGACAGTAGTTTTTCTGTTTTAAAACTGAGCGACGCAATAGCGACGACGGTCAGGATGGTGACACGTGTGTAGAACGCAGCCTTAGAAAGCGTCCTGTTAGGGGTCTTGGAAAAATAGTCGTACTACGTAGTGGTTATTTTAAAACACGCAACAAGGGTGCAACGCGCGGTCTAATCGCTGTCTTATTTCACGCAGTTAACACGCGGTGGGAGAAATCACAGAGGAGGCACGTGGCTGAAGAAACTAGCGCGTGAAGACCCCCGAGCGCCGGCATGTACCAGGTGAGCCCGCGAACCTGTTATTACAATAGTAACTCTGTGACAGCCCGAAACAACAGCCCTGCTGTAGCCGATACCGCGCGTGTTTTTCTAGAGAACAATTGTGTCGAGACTGTATGTTTTAAATGTACGAGCACCGCGATAGTCTAAGGGCTGGTCGTGGAGGTGTTAACAAAGATATTCTCTTTAGAAAAGCAGGGATGCAGCGTGGCGGTGTGTGACACTGATCACGTGTTTTATAGTCAACAGGTATTGCGAAGTGGTTAACAGCCGGCGGCGCCGAGGGGAGCTACAGCGGCGCGAGAAATCCAACAGCAGGGACACACACGCAGGCGGGGGTGACCCCGAGAGACAATGTACAACCTTTCGACGTGTTTCGCTTTGGGACACAGCCCCTGACGGACGCAGGCAACACACCCACGGGTGTTCTCTCATACCCGGAAGATATCAATATGGACAGTAATGGTCACGATGGTGGTGGCTGTGTGATATTTGGTGCTAACACAATGGGCTCCGCTGAAAATGACAATGGGGGTGCATGCGCCGCTGTTCGCGGTCCTTTTTCACAAGGTGTTGTAAACCAACGGACCCTGGTAAAAACAGCCGGTGTAAAGAGACAGAGAGCCCTCGATGGAACGGTGGTCGGGGGTGGTGGGAAGGAAAATGTTAACCCCTCTCTTTCTAAGAGGTTGACGGGCCGGTTGACCGCACCACCAGCGCGTAAGCACAACAGGCTCTCCCTGAAAGTTAGAAGAGACGGGGCATCATACGGCGTTAGTGCTTCGCGCAGGGACCCCCTAGAAACACTTAGCGGCGCTAGCAAGCGTCCTGAAGAAGCGATCTCTAAACCGTCGGTACAAACCACGGGCAATACAGACGGCGCAGCGCGCGACGACAACACCGTCGCTGTACCAACACACGAACCACGCGACCCTTTTCAGACAAACTGTATGTATGAAGATATCAGCGATGCTGATGAGGGGGCGCTAGAGATACCGAACAGCGCGCGACACACACTCCACAACCAGAACGAGAGCTTCTTCGACCCCCTTAATAATGCATTAAACGCGCTAGTTACAGTCTCTGATGATGCTGGCGCCGCTGTGTCCGTGGCACAGTCTCTCACACCCGAGGAGATAAAGGAACAGTTTAATAATTTAGTAAGAATCACATGCGACCCTGCGTCTATGAACGATGATACATGCGCGTTAAACGCCCTGACGCTGGCTGCTGAAGAGTTGGTGTTTGACATCTCCACGCAGAGCACCCTCTCAGCCGCGCGCGACCTCATACAATTATGCAGCGACGATATAGAACGGGAGTGTAACGCGGTTGTTGAAATAGATAGCGCGGCGCTCGATGGGTGGCCGGTTGAAGATGGGGCTTGCGAAGACGCTCAAGGTACCTCCACGCAGGACTTAACGCGGGATACTATACACTGGCAGACCCCGCCCAGCGACCCCGCGAACACACAGCCGGTCTCTAACCCGCGACCCCAAAACACCAACCAGACCGATATCATCGTTATACACAGCGACGATGAAAGCGAGGGGTCCTGTAGACCGAGCGTTATTAAACTAAACACCCTCGGGGCTGCTCTACCACGCGGTGAAAAATATCACAAAGCAGACGCCGCCGATAACACTCCAAAAACAAGGGCCCCGATAGACGTTGCACACCCACACCCCGCACAGACCGTGTTAACACCCCCTAGAAAGTATAAAAACAAAAGTAGCGGGGCTGGCGGTGATACATCTCCGGGGTACACCCCACGCCCGAGGGCGGGAGCGGCGGAACCGGGCTACACCGCTGATGCCTCTACACCGCACGCCCGTGTTTCTGCAAAACGTAAAAGCACGAGTGGGGGCAATAACACGCCCGCTGTTAAATACCGCCGCATGATGGTCGCCGGTAAAAGGGCGCTGAGGCGGTGCTCGGGGCTAGCAAAAACACCCGAAAACGCCGCTATTTTTGAGCGCTACGAAACGTACTTTGATAGGGTGTTAGAGGCGGAAGGCGGGTTTACCAATACACGGGCAACTGATCGTGATCAACCGTGGAGACCGGTACCTCAGGGCTTACAATGGTATCATACTCCTCTCAACCCTCCCAGTAGCGGAGGGCTCACCCATTTTGTACAGATAGGCGGTCCCTCGGGGCGTCTGGTGAGAGTAGTGGAAGACGGTGAGCGACCAGGCACCAGCGCCGGCGGTGGTGTCAACGATACAGGGCCCTCGGAACAACGCCAAGGGCAACACCCGGCGTGACTAGAACAGGGCCCAAACGCGCCGGCAGTTGTTTGTTATGGGAGCGCTACACCGGCTGTGATACAGACGGGTGGGTGTATTAAACCGTCTAAAACAGCGGTTAAACAAGCGGGAGCGCTCGATCGCCTCATAAAGCGACACCGCGCACGCCGCCGTCATAAGCACCTGTTCAGATTACTGAAAAAGGCGCGGTTCATTCTGAGCAGACGCCGCCCGCGGGGCACGACGCGCGCCGTAGACAGGCAGACAGAGGCGAGCGCCGACCCCAGCGACGACCCCCGTAGTTCAACGGGGTCACCCCCAGACACACGGGGGAAAAGACACAGTAATAACGACGTGTACTTACAG
This sequence comes from Aeolidia papillosa, assembly GCA_032466315.1. Lineage (NCBI taxonomy): Eukaryota > Metazoa > Mollusca > Gastropoda > Nudibranchia > Aeolidiidae > Aeolidia > Aeolidia papillosa. Next base: position 7,359 of record JASVWI010110931.1, on the reverse strand, counting down.
AGCGTGCGAACTTATCAGAAAACCTTTAAAAAACACAAGGGTGTAGAGATGTATGAGGAGTTCCGTTTTATTAACATGGAAAATATTCAGTCGTTAATACAGGCGGTCGTGATTGTGACGGACGCCGTCCAGGGGCTCGTTAACCGAGCGTTACAGCAGGCTGAACCAGATGATTTTGTCCAGATCAGACTGGACGGCGGTGGGCTCAATAGACCCCTCTTCACGCGTAGGAGCGCCCGCGATGTCTTTTGCGCTCACCAGTTTCTGGAGAATATACGGAGACTACTCCAGAGTAAGGCCGAGATCATCGGGGCAGCGCCTCTGAGAATTATTACGCTGGTGATACGGCCACGCGCCGGCGGTGCACGCAGACCGATCAGTCAGATTATCGGTCGACACGTTCTCGCCGCTAAGAGGCGATGGCTGCTTGATTACCGGTTTGAGGACGGGCACCTGTGCCTCGCCGCCAGTCTGCTAGGTTTATTAGACCGCTCGTGTACCGACGGCGTGATATTCCAGAGGGCCCTGGAGGTACACCGAGCATTAGGCCTCCCTGTTGACAAACCCGTCAGTTTTAATCAGCTGCCCTTGTTCGAGAAGTATTTCGACAGGCCGATCAAAATTATCACCTTCGACAAAGGCGGCTGGCGGTTTTACCCCGCCACAGACAGATCTAACGATCGCACGCTGTACGTGATGTACCACGACGACCACTATTACGGTGTGTTAAATTTAACAGCGCTGGTGGGGTCTAGACACGTCTGCAGACACTGCCACCGATCGTTCAACGACCCGCACCTGCACAGCTGTCGCTACCACTGCCCCCTGTGTATGAGGGACGAGTGTGTGGTCGTGAAGGGGCCCCCGAACAAATGTAAACACTGTCTGAAATTCACGCGGTCGCGGGAGTGTCTAGATACCCACACTAGCAAGGCTGTTCTAGGTACTGTGAAGTGTGTCAAGCACACGGAGTGCACCCTCTGCGGCAAGCAGCGGTGTGACCCGGACAGGTGTAACGGTCCCGTGTGCCCCGTGTGCCATTCTGAAATGACCGATCGCGACACGCATCAGTGTTTCATGACACCGGGACGCGTCCAGAAACCGTGTGAAAAATATATCGTCTACGATATAGAGGCGCGCCAGGAAAACATCATACACGAGCCCAATTATTTATTCGCACGGGATCTTCACCAGGCCGACAGACGCTGGGAATTTGCCGGTGATACCTGCGTCGGTGATTTTATCAGCGAGTTCGTTCGCACGAAGTATAAAGGTTACACATTCCTGGCCCACAACTCGAAAAGTTACGACGGGTTTTTCATCTTAAATAAACTGGCGGGCGAAAAAATTAAGTTAAAACTGATAACGCAGGGCGCGAAACTAATGATGATAGCCGTCCCCGCGCTTAAGATCCGCTTCATCGACACTTTAAACTTTCTACCCATGAAGCTCAGTAAGCTCCCCGGGGCCTTCGGGTTCGAGGGGGCGAAAGGTCACTTTCCTCATCTTTTTAACACGTCTGAAAACCAGAATTATGTCGGGAGAATGCCTGATATCAAATATTACGGTATCGAGTGGATGCTCCCCGATGAGAAAGAGCAATTACTGTCGTGGTACGAGGCTAATAAACACCAAGAGTTTGATTTCCAGAAAGAACTGAGGGCCTACTGTCAGGAGGATGTACGTATTTTAGCGACGGGTGTATCGCTGTACCGCTCGGGAATCATTGAAACGACCCGTAGGGAGTTTAAGCGTCTGAAGGATGAGGAGGAAGCGCGAGCGGGGGCTGGGGAGGTACGGTCTGTGTCAGAGGGTACCGCCAACGGCGAGACCCCTGTGAAAGTTACGCCGGAAAAAACAGGTACGGTTGAGCGACCGGCGTACATCGACCCTTTTCAGTCGATTACGCTGTCCAGTTTCTGTATGAGAATTTTCAGACAGCTCTACCTGAAGCCGGAAACCATAGCGCTGCTACCCTGCGATCTCTACCACAGACACCAGAAGCGTTATTCCTCACCCGCTATTCAGTGGCTCATGTACCTGTCCCAATCCGAAAAACACGACATTCAGCACGCTCTAACCCCGCCCGGTGAGAGGCGTTGCGGTAAATACTGGTTGGACGGTTACGCCGTCGTGAACGGGGTTGAAACAGCTTACGAGTTCAACGGGTGCTTCTACCACGGGTGCCCAGAGTGTTACAAACCCGATACGTACAACGAGCGGCTGGGTCTGACCCACGGGCAGTCCCACCGGAAAACTCTGCTGAAAGAGGAATTCTTAATCAGCAGAGGGCTCAGCGTCGTCTCCATCTGGGGGCACGAGTGGGACGCCATGGTGCGTGAGGACCCCCGCGTAGATCACTTTCTCAAAACGAAGAGACTCCCCGAACCGATACAGCCGCGCGATGCTCTGTACGGCGGTCGCACGAGCGCGATCAAACTGTATCACCGGGTCGGTGAGGGTGAGAAAATACACTACCTCGATTTCACCAGTTTATACCCCTCGGTGAACAAGGAAAAGCCTTACCCGGTGGGTCACCCGAAGATCATCTACAAAAATTTCGAGAACATCGACAGTTATTTCGGGTTGATTAAGTGCGAGGTCTACCCGCCGCGCGGGTTATACCTGCCCGTCCTCCCCTACCGCTCCGAGGGGAAGTTGATGTTCCCCCTCTGCCGCACGTGTGTCGAGAGTAAGCGGTCGGGCTGCGAGCACACCGACGCGGAGCGAGCGTTGAAGGGGACATGGTGCACCATCGAGGTCCAGGCCGCTCTGAAAGCGGGTTACCGTCTGGGGCGCGTACACGAGGTGTGGCATTTTGAGAAAATGACGGTGGAACTCTTTTGCGAATACATCAAACTGTTTCTGCGGGATAAACAGGAGGCTTCCGGTTATCCCGAGCATTGCGTCGACGATGCTTCCCGCGAAGCCTACATCGACGATTACCACGCTCGCGAGGGGGTGCGTTTACGCCCCGAGCACATTGGGTTTAACCCCGCGAGACGGTTGCTGGCAAAACTGTGTCTTAACTCCCTGTGGGGCAAGTTCGCGCAGAGAGTTAATTTGATAAACACCGACATCATCACCGACCCTGGGGAGCTCCACGCCATCATCTTTGACAAGGGCTACGAAGTCAGTAGCTGCGTGTTCCTCGATGAGGAAACGGCGTGTCTGAGCTGGCGTTACGTCACCGAGTACCCCTCGGTCGCCGACAACATTAACATATTCGTGGCCGCTTTCACCACGGCGCACGCTCGGCTGAAACTGTACGATGTGATGGCCCCCCTGGGCGAGAGGTTATTGTACAACGACACAGACTCGATCATTTTCACCAGCTCCCCCGGCCAGGATGACCCCGCCACGGGGGACCACCTCGGCGAGCTCGTCTCCGAACTGGCCGCCGCCGAGTATATCGAGGAGTTTGTCTCAGCGGGCCCCAAGACCTACGCCTATCGCACCTCGCTGGGGAAGGTCAGCATGCGAGTGAAAGGTATCACGTTGAACGTGTCCAACCGCGAGGCCATAAACTTTGACAGTTTGAAAGACCTCGTCCAGTGCTACCTGCAGCGGGGCGGGTGCGGTGAAGGCGACAGCTTGGTCGTGAAGCACCCCTGTATCGTGCGGGACAGAAAGCGGTGGGAGATCAACACCCTCGACCTGCAGAAAACATTACGGGTGGTGTTCGATAAAAGAACTCTGACCGCCGAGGGTTTGACACTCCCCTACGGGTACTGAGCGCCCCGCGCTATGGATGTCAGGTTGCAGCACCCCTTCACATGTATTTTAGCGGGTCCTTCTGGTTGCGGTAAGAGTTACTTTATCAGAAAACTCTTGGAGAATGCTAGCACCGTGTTAACGCACCCACCTACCAACATCGTGTGGGTGTACAGCTGTTGGCAACCGCTCTATAACCTTCTGCAAACCCGGTTCAGAAACCTGCGTTTTGTGGAGGGGATTCCGGCTACCTTAAACGACGACCACCTGCTACCCCCGTCGATGATCAATTTGTTGATCATCGACGATCTCATGTCGGAAGGCGGGGAGAGCTTGGAACTAGAGAAAGCATTTACCCAGTACTCGCACCATCGTAATCTGAGCGTGTGTTATCTCGTGCAGAACTTGTTCAACAAGGGGAAGAGCAACAGATCCATCTCTCTAAATACCGGTTACATCGTGTTGTTTAAAAACCCCCGTGATAAGCTGCAGCTTTCCGTGTTAGCGCGTCAGATGTACCCCGGGCAGACGCGGTTCTTTATGGACGCGTACGAAGACGCCGTCGGTAAAGCGTACGGGTATCTCCTGATTGATTTAAAAACCACCACCCCCGACGAGTATCGATTGCGCGCAGATATTTTCCCTCCCGGTCTCACAGCCGTCTACATCCCAAAGAAAAGCTCTAGAAAACACCCTTAGACGCGCCGCCTAGCCATTAGCGGGTGTAACCGCCACCATGTCCGCACGTATCCGTCGAAACCTACCGCTGCTCAGAACGCTTGTAAGAGCTAGCCCTCAACAACGTAAGACCATTTTGGCCGTCGCTTCCGACGATCTGATAACCGCTATTTCGGAGATTGCCCGTAATACTCTAAAGGGTCGTGTGCCGCTGACAAAACACCAACTAGGCGTCTTGCGGAAGAGGAAGGGTGTTGTGAAAAAACTCAGCAGTAAGCGTCTAACGCTGAAGACGAAAAGAAGAGTGGTTAAACAAGCGGGCGGGTTCATAGGCGGTCTCATCGGTATAGCGCTCCCACTAATTACTAGTCTGCTGGGCGGGCTAAGCGAGCGCTGATGGAGCACGCGCAGAAAATGTATCTGGTGGACAAGCGGCAGCTCGATAGCCTGGCACCGGCAGCCCCGGTTGTTAAGGATATACGAGCGACCGCTACGATGCGTCTGGATGCCGAGATGTTGGATGTTTTAAACAGGCCCGGTCTGGCAGACCACGATAAAGCGGCGTTATATTCAGGTATTCTGCAAAAGTACCTCAACCACGTCAGACAGGGAGATCTTGAGAAGACCCAACTAACGCTTCACCTACCAAACCCCACGGACACCGCGGCGCCCCCCGCCCCGGCCCCCGACCCCGTGGTGGCGGACGTACTAGCCACGCTCACCCAGGGGTACAGGCCGAATGCGGAAGTGGTACTACACCGGATGGGCCTCCAGAAAGATGTGGCTTCGTGGAACGATCGCGGTGAATTCATCCACAGGGGAAATATTGTGCGCGGTTCAAACATGTACGACCTGGTGAAGGCTCTTACACAGAGACGCCACACCACCCCAGCTAACGCCCCTAATGGCTGGGACGAGTTCACCAGGGCCCTTGCGGATCTGAACATTCCCACCAGCGTGGCCGGAAATCTCGACACCCGCCGGCGTCTTGAAACTCTGAAAGCGCCGCCGGGCCCCACACCACCCGCTACACCTCGACAACCAACACCACCGTCACCGCCACCGCCGCAACCCACGCCCGATGAAATATGGCGCGCTAGGGGGTTTAAAACAACCATGCCTTCAACCACCAGGTACTATGACGGGCTCGATGTTTACGATGCCGATACTGCCTACGGCAATGTTAAGCGCGCTGTGCGTGAGAGACAGGGTTGGCTACCCTACTGACCGGAAACATTTTATTTTATTTTTATTTTAAAACTGTAATATATCGGAGGTTTGCTAGTGTTTTTCACACGTGTTTGATTACCCTGACTTTTTCTCTTTTCTGTACCATTTTGAACATTGTTCATTAAACACCGTATTTCCTAAAGAATAAATTGTCCGAGTGCTTTTTAAAAATAATGACACGTCACCCGTGTTGTCCGAGATGTTTGTTTTTATTAATCAATTTACAGGTACGCACGCACATTTCTGACAAACGGCGAACAACCCCTTATGACCGTAGGCCCTAACAATGTCTCTGTAGCGGTTTATATAGGTCATAACCATCCGGTCGTTGTCTTTAGGTCGATCGGCGTACAGTTTCAAAACAGCTGGTAGGGATCTTAGTTCGGACATTTTAGTGACAAAGAACACGCAGTGCTGCCCGCATGTGACGGCCTCAAAGTCTTGCACGGGGAGGGTGATATACTGCGTACGTTTGGCGATGGATGCCACATAGGCCTTTAATACACCCGCGTAGATCGGGTGGTGGGGGAAGTAAGCGAGGCTGTCAAATACAGTCAACACATCGCCGGCCAGCCACAGGGCTACCCAGTGGGTCCCCCCGCTACTCTGGGGGTCGGTGTTCACGACCATGCTGACCGGTCGATCCCTCGGTAAACTTTTGGGACACGTGTCGCAGGCATACACCCCCCGGAACGTCTTCCGGGCGTGCCGGTCGTTAGCCAGGATAACTTCTATCTGCCGCGTGTTCATCACACATCGAAGAGCACGTTCCTCTGTGCGTTGATTTCTAGCACGCTGTCAAAAACACTCCACACGATCAGCGAGTGTGTTGCACCCAGGGGTCTTCCAAACTTTATATCCACGCGCAGGTTTCCGCTCCTCACGAGGTTGTAGTGCCCGCACGACGCGTTGTCCGGGCGCAGGTCGAACGCCAGCAGCGTGTAACCACGGCTGTAATCCGCGCGAGGGTACGCGACCCCCGAATCACGGGTGCTCTTACCCACGATGGCGACTAGTCCCAGGTACTCCCTGGCTATGTTTGGTACTGTAAAGTTCGGGGTGTAGGGTTTTGCGGGTATGGAAACACCGTCCTTCTGCAGGGCCGCGTAATTAATATGAGCGTGTTTAAAGTAAAATGGGTTCCTCGTGTAGTCGCCCGCCAGGGCCGTTGTCTCCACCACCCCGATGATGATTATTTTAGGGAGCTGCCCCATGAAGAGGTTGTCCCGACTGGTCGCTCTACTCCCCGCGGCGATGCTGAATACTTTCATGCCTACTCTCTCCACCGGATATTTAGCGTTAGAAAGGAGCAGAGCCTCGGCGTGGGCCAGTCGGACGGTCGGCGAGACGACCACCCTCTTGACGAAGAGACTGGCCGACACGATCACTAGTTTGTAGAGCTCAGCGTCCCCTGACATTAGGCTGAAAGCGTCCGAGTTTCTAGACAATTTCACTTTCAGATCGATACCGTTGACCAGCAGCTTGTCCTGGAAAAATAAATCGGAGTGCAACCTCCCCACCAAGTCCACGTGGCGGCTGAGACCGCTGTGTCTGGCTCGCTTCACAAAACCAGCGTTCTCGCCGTCCAGAGCGGTGTCGTCGAAATGACCGGCCGTGTCCTTGTAAAAGAGACCGGCCGTGAGTTGGTTGTCCATCACCGCGGTTCCATAATTGAGCAGGGTCTCGATATACGCTCTATAGGCGTACATGTTATCACTCTGCGTTATCAGACGGTCC
>JASVWI010000013.1:0-12359 GCA_032466315.1 Aeolidia papillosa | reverse complement strand
CCGACCCGTGGATGGGATTGTCCCTAAGCCCATTCTCCTCAGTACATAATGCCGAGCTTGAAGCAAACATGGTTCCTTGTAGCCTGGGGTATTTGGCGAGCATTGTTCTGCCCGCCTGTAGATAACACTGGTTAAACACAACGCTGGGTTTGTAGTTTGTTAAGACATTACTTATTTAAAGTTGCGCTTAGGAGCTGTATCTCACATAGATTGTACAATGGGCAAGGGGGATTAATATGGCTGTATGAAAAACTGAAGATGCATCATCAATGATGGATCAGTTAGCTCTCCAAAGTAGTCCTTGATGAGCGAGGAGTGTTATCTAGTGTCAACAGCAGATGACGTGTGTGAACACCTCCCCATATACACCACTCCGTGAGGCAAAGGCACTATCTCTTTCACAGAACTCGTAGAGAGCGTGCTGGATTTTCCCTCTGCGGGTTGACAAGGTGTAAACACGAAGCAAAAAGAAGAATCCTGAGACAACGGAGGCTCAGTAACGAGGTTAGTCATCAAGGATTAATTAGCAATTGTAAATGTTATGTATCTTTTCTCTTTTAATTTCATATTAGAGAACCAGCCATTGATGGTTCTGTTAAAGAGTCACAAGTTGTTATGCTGTTTTTCTTTATTCTTCATTCTAAATGTCCCTATTTTGGCATTGGTGTTTAACAAAATTCTATTTTCAGAGGGCCGTTTGCGTGTGGTGGGCGAGGGGGTCCGGCTTGAAAACTCAAGCCGATAACCAGCCGCTGTCAGTTAGATCGTGGTTATGACGGCGCTAACCAGTGTGTATCTGTGTCTTTGTTATAGGGAACACCGCAACAGCCTGCGGTCGTTATTGATACGCGGCGGTTATAACCAGCGCGAGATACGAGGTAAATAGAGCGTGGTTGTAGGGGAAATGCAGTGCTAATTAAACGCTGGTGCTAACCACGGTCTTTTGTTGTTATGTCTCTCTATAGTCCGGAACAGTGGTGGCGCAGTCGTCGGTTGTCGCGGTGGTGAAGTAAAACCCTGAACACAGCTGCACCCGTAGTTGCGCAAATAGGACCTATTTTCAAGGTGAGGATAGAGACGTATGATAACCAGAAGCGTTAACCAGAAGAAGGTATTGATCTTCTTCTGTTTATGACAAGCCGTGTACTATGACAAACCATGTACTATGATTTTGTTGCGAACCCTTGGTTGTGCACTGAGGCCTGAGGGCGTGCTGCACATAAAATAAATTTTTCATTTCATTTCATTACTGTGGTAAAATAAACTGTAACTCTTTTTCTTTCTCACTCTTCTAAATCTTAACAAAAATGATGTAGAAGTCAGTGACAGTTCTGTAACATTTTATATCTGTTTTATAGAACTCGATGATGGAGCGTGCGCAGTACCCCACCGATGGGCGGAAGAAGTCGCGACTGTCTGTCACGCAGAGGAGGAAGGAGAAGCTGATCATGGAGAAAAAACAGGTGAGTCTTTGAAAGGGCGTTGTTGCTAGCTAAACCTTAACTCTGTAGATGTGCTGTTGATTTAGAAATGTCCCGCTGTTTACTAACAGACACACACACACTCTGTTCGTTACTTGTAGGCCAACAAGTCATCATGCAGTGGTCCGGACACATCAGCGCGCACGGCGCTCGTCGACCTCACGAACAACAACGCAGCTACAGAGACCAGCAAACAACCACCGAGAACAAGCGGCGACGGATGTAGCGCGAGCAGACCTGTTCTAGATAAAATAAAGATATGTAGAGTCGGATGTAGTTACACAGCGGTAGATGTATCGCAGGATAGCGCGACAGTAGCGAGGCGTAGGAAGAAAAATACAAAATCTGTTAGAAAGGATAGAAATATACAGCCCCCTGTTAAACCGTTCAATATTCAACCGGTCGATGTTAATACATCACATAGGCCTGTTGAATACGAAGACGTGTCAGAGCCAGAGGGCGATAAACCAGTAACACCTATAACTGTAGAAATATTAGACCCCCCTGCAAATTTATTCACACCGCTACACTTTGTTAGAGGTTCACCGGCGGAGCTGGCCCATAGTATTGCAACACCCGTTATATGCCCCCCTCACGAGTGTCAAACACAGGATGTTGCGGTAGCTGGGCGAGGCGCAACGCCCAACATCGGCGATTATACAGACGAAGAACTAATGGCGTGGTGGGAGATGAGCGATGTCCCCCTGATTGAGACTGATTTGATACAAGCAATCAGCACCCAAACCCTATTTGCAGCCGTCCCTGATTTAATACACATGACCTCTAATGACTCAGCCGAGCAAAACAAAGTGCCATTAGACACGTTAGAAAATGTTTCAATTAATACGTGTGATCCTGCCACGTGCAGCGAGCAGTCAGCTGCGCAGCCGCCAACAAACCCATATATTAGCGACAACACCTCATACGCAGCCCTGTCAACCAACAACCCCGATACAGCGCAAATAGACACCGCCGCCCCTGAGGCGTATAACCCAGAGCCCAAAAAAATACTCGTAGAGGTAATGATACATCAACCCCCTACAGACACATCACCGCTAAACACAGAAGCTAGTGTTATAAACGATGAACCTACAAACGCCCTACACGACCTGGGCGAAAATGCCCAGGGTAGCACCACGCAGGATCTTCAACGCGATACAGGGTATTGGTCCAACAGCCACTACCAATCCGAGGTAATCTGTATCAGCAGCGACGATGAGGACGTGGGGGTGGCGGGTGCGGTTAGAAGAGCGACCGTTATTAAACCTTGCATTAGACACGGGGAGCCTAGGGGTGTAATAACAGATACGCTCCGCGCGCCCTCAGAGGTCTCTCACTCGTTAACGAGTGGTGCTGCGGAAACAGCCGATAGCAGGGTCCGCGTCGGTTGTGACTCGTTAGAGAACACCGTCGTTGAGGCCCCTGTCAAAATTGTCGACGGTGTAGCGACGACGTGTAATCCTTCTGTACCAACGTCGCCAAAAACAGGCGCGACCCCCGGCGTTAGCTTACCAAATCTGCTTACGACCGTCGAAGAGGTTGGAGATACAACCTCTCAAATACCCAGGAAGCGCAGAGGCGCTATCCCTATTAATACCGCGGTCAGTAACAAGAAACAGAAATTATTGACCAGCGTAGACGCACTGCGGCGGTTCTGCCTCGAACTACCCGTAGACTCGGATAACGAGGATACGTTTGAAGAGCTGAGGGGTAGCGTCGAATATGTGCTCGCTAAGGAGCGAGAGTATGCAGCCGCCCTGCGAACCGTGAGGGCTAGATCAAGAGCAGCGGCGGAAGAACGCCGCAACCCCGAGGGTTGTAAGCTCGTGGAAGAGGCCTTGGCCGGTAAGCATCCGGAGTTAGAGCATACCCCGCTTTCAGTAATAATGAACGGCGCTGCTCGAACGGTCAACATCATCGACGACGGCGTGCAGCCCGGTACCAGCGCCGCAGCCGTTAGTACCAGCGGCGGCCGCGTCGGACAACCATCAGTCTGACTAGAAAACAATAAACCCGGGAAGGCCAAACCCCAACGTGGTTGCGGTGTTACAGACCCCGAAGGCGCCCAGATCGGTAACATACACCCGGCTGTAAAATGGAGAAGACACACGCGTAACCGCAAACGTCTTCTCAAGCTCCTAAACAAGGCACGCCTTGTTATAAAGAGAAGGAGGTTAGCACCTGTTGCCGGCGGTGAGCAACCCGAAACCCACGAGGCTTCTAGATCCTCTACTCCCACCACGCTCGACGGTGACGATCCGCGGCCGTATCTGAAACGTATTCGCAGTTACAAACGAGTTGTTGAAAAGTACAGAGCTACAGAGTGCTACGACGAGTTCCGATTCGTCAACACGGAGAACCTGCAGTCCATGGTTCACGGTGTGTCTGTGGTGACCTCCGCAGTCGGAACGTTGATAAACAACGTCTTGGAGACCGCCAACCCCGATGATTTTGTACAGGTACGACTGGACGGCGGCAACCTGAACAGGCCTCTATTCACTAGGAGGTCCGTCCGTGACGTTTTTTGCGCTCATCGTTTTCTCGATAATGTCAGTCGTTTACTTCAAAGCAAGGCTGAAATTTTCGGGGGTGAACCATTAAGAATAATAAGTATGATAGTTCGACCTATTTCAGGCGGTCGCTACAAACCCATTTCGAAGATTCTCAGCAGTCACATCATCGCTTGTAAAAGACGTTGGTTGAAGGACTATAACTACACCAACACCAACGTGTGTCTGGCTGCTAGCATCCACGGGTTACTACAACCCCTCCTCACCGACGCCGAGGTGTTACAGAAGGCCTTAGAAACACACAGAGCGTTAGGCCTACCTGTCGATAAACCGGTCTCTATTAATCAGGTACACCTGTTTGAAAACTACTTAAACACGCCGATCAAAATTATGACTTACACCAGCGACGGTTGGTGTTTCTACCCGCAAACCAGGAACCCCAGTAAAAACACATTATATGTTCTTGCTCACGAGAACCACTATTACGGCGTGATTAATCTAAAGGGGTTACTAGGCAGCGCCCACGTCTGTAACCACTGCCATCGTGCTTACAACGTGGCGAGTAAACACAGCTGTCGCTATCACTGCCCCTTCTGCATGAGGGACGAGTGCGAGTGGTTGAAAGAACCACCCAGTAAATGCGTCAACTGTAACTCGTTCGCTCGTTCAAAAACGTGTCTGGAAGCTCATAAGGCAAAAGCAGCGGCCGGTGTCGTCAAATGCGTGCCTTACAAACAATGCCTCAAGTGCAAACGACCGCAATGTAAAGCTAAACGATGCAGGGGTCTTATTTGCGGCGTTTGTCGTGTAAAAATAATTAACCGCGACACACACATGTGCTTCATGACACGCGGAAAAGCTCCGGAGTGTAGCACCAAATACGTGGTGTATGATATAGAGTCGCGGCAGGAGAACGTCGTACACGAGCCCAATTATATATTTGCGCGTCATCTCACGACGGGCAAGTGTTGGGAGTTTCTAGGTGACGACTGCATGGCCGATTTTGTCAAAACCTTCATAACGTCCAAATTCGAGGGGTATACATTTCTAGCCCACAATGCGCGCAGTTATGACTCCCATTTCATTCTCAATCAGCTTTTGAAGGAGAAAATGAAACCGGAATTAATCGCTCAGGGGTGCAAGCTGATGCTGCTGGCGATACCGACCTTAAAGATTCGTTTTATCGATACCCTTAACTTTCTACCTATGAAATTGAGCAAAATGCCCCAGGCCTTCGGTTTTGAGGGTGCGAAAGGCCATTTTCCATTTCTGTTCAACACGAAGGCGAACCAGGCGTATGTAGGTCCTCTACCGGACCCGCATTATTACGGGGTCGAATACATGATGCCCTCTGAGAAAGAGGAGTTTCTGGCCTGGTACGACGCCAACAAGCATAAGACGTTCAACTTTCAGGAAGAGTTGCGTGCTTATTGTAAGACGGATGTACACGTCTTAGCGCAAGCCGTGTTACTGTACCAGAAGGGTATCGCCGAGGCCACCGGTAGGGAGTTTGCGCGCTTAGCCGCGGAGGAGGAAAGGGATGGTAAAGCAAAGCCCGCAAAACGAGCACCGGTAAGAAGGGTCGGTAGAAAAGCTGGTCGTTCCCTAACCAGGAAACAACAGAGGGGAAAACGCAAGAAAAAAACACGGGGTTACGCAAGACCCACCCACATCGACCCTTTCCAGTGCATCACGCTGGCTAGCGTCTGCATGCAGATCTACAGGCACATATACCTGAAACCCGACACCATCGCGCTCCTGCCTTGCGACCAGTACCACAGCAGGCAGAAGAGATATTCCACACCGGCCATCCAGTGGCTCCTCTACCGGGCCGAGATCGACGTCGTCTCCATCCAACACGCTTTAACCCCTAACGGTGAAAAACGTGTGTGGCCCTACTGGCTAGACGGTTACGCGGTTGTTGACGGCGTGGAAACAGCCTACCAGTTTTACGGTTGCTTCTATCACGGCTGCCCCGTCTGCTACCAGCCCGACACCTTTAACAAAAAGATGGGGGTCGCCGCCGGTGTACTCCATCGACGCACCTTGTTGAAGGAGTCAAACCTGATCGCGAAGGGTTTGCGAGTTGTCAGCATCTGGGGACACGAGTGGGAGGCAATGGTGCTGGAGAACCCGGTCGTGGGTAGTTTTCTCAAGGGGTTAAAACTACCGGAAAGCATAAAGCCTAGAGACGCTCTGTACGGCGGGAGGACCAGTACCGTTAAAATGTACCACAAGGTCTCCGAGGGCGAGCGGATACACTACCTAGATTTTACTAGTCTGTACCCGTGGGTGAACAGCTCCAAACCCTATCCGCTGGGTCATCCGACCATAATCTACAAAGATTTCAAAGACATAGACCAGTATTTCGGTCTTATCCGTTGCGAGGTGTATCTGCCGCGTGGTCTTTACATACCCGTACTACCCTACAGATCGGGCGGTAAGTTGATGTTCCCCCTGTGCCGCACCTGCGTCGAGGTGCAACAGACCACGCGCTGTGAGCACGACGAGGAGGAACGATCTCTGAAGGGCACGTGGTGTACCCTAGAGTTACAGGCTGCTTTAAAAGCCGGTTATCGACTGGGTCGCATTCACGAAATTTGGCATTTTGAAAAAGTCACCCTCGAACTGTTTTGCGAATACATCAAAATGTTTTTGCGGGATAAACAGGAAGCTAGCGGGTATCCGAAAGAGTGCACGGACGATGCTAGTCGTCGGGCTTACATAGCCGCTTATTACGCTAAGGAGGGTGTGCGACTACGACCCGAACACATCGAGTTTAACGCGTCGAGGCGGTTACTGGCTAAACTGTGTCTCAACTCTTTGTGGGGTAAGTTTGCCCAGCGGGTTAATCTACGGAAGTGCGTTATCATTTCAGACCCCTCCGTGCTCCACTCACTCCTTTTTGACAACGGCATAGACGTGAGCAGTTGCGTGTTTATCGATGATGAAACAGCCTGTTTGTGCTGGGCCTACGCAACAGAGTACCCCACGACGAGCGATAATACCAATGTGTTTATCGCCGCTTTCACCACCGCGCACGCCCGCCTAGCCCTGTACGATGTGATGGAGCCCCTAGGACGGAGATTGTTGTATAACGACACCGATTCGATCATCTTCGTCAGCTCCCCCGGTGACGCTAACCCCGCCACAGGCAATTACCTGGGTGATTTAACGTCGGAGTTAGAGGCCGACGAGTACATCATAGAGTTCGTCTCGGCGGGTCCCAAAACTTACGCCTATCGCACCAGTCTGGGGGCTGTTTCCATGAAGGTGAAAGGTATCACTCTGAACGTCTCCAACAGCGAATCCATAAACTTCGCCAGTTTAAAAGACCTTGTACAGGACTACTTACAACGCGAGGGTCGCGGCGAGCCCGACAGTGTGGTTGTCGCGCAGCCCTGTATAGTGAGGGACAGGCGTCAGTGGGAAATTAACACCGTTACTCTACAGAAAACTTTACGCGTGGTGTTTGACAAGAGAGTCCCGACGGCCGACGGTCTGACCGTGCCCTACGGGTATTGATCAACCCTGGTTATGGATACCCGGTTACAACACCCCTTCACCTGTATTTTGGCGGGACCTTCCGGCTGCGGCAAGAGCTATTTCGTTAGAAACCTTCTGGAGAATGCGGGGTCTGTGTTATCGCAACCGCCCGCCAACATCGTGTGGGTTTACAGCTGTTGGCAGCCCCTCTATAACCAGCTGCAAGCGCGTTTTAAACACCTGCGCTTTGTGGAGGGGATGCCCGAGAGTTTTACCGACGATCGTTTGTTGCCGCCTAGCATGGTTAACCTCCTCATAGTGGACGATCTAATGAGCGAGGGCGGGCAGAGCGACGAATTGGAAAAGGCATTTACGCAGTATTCTCATCATCGCAATCTCAGCATCTGCTACATCGTTCAAAACTTGTTTAACAAGGGTAAAAGTAACCGGTCTATTTCTTTGAACGCGGGTTACATCGTCTTATTTAAAAACCCTCGCGACAAGCAGCAGCTCTCCGCGATGGCTCGACAGATGTACCCCACCAAGACCCGCTTTTTCATGGAGGCTTACGAAGACGCCGTTAGCAAACCGTACGGCTACCTCCTAATCGATCTGAAAACCACCACCGCCGATGAATATAGATTGCGCACCGATATATTTCCACCCGGGCTCCCGGCTGTCTACATCCCTAAAAAGATCGGTAAAAAACACTCTTAACCGCTAGGCCCGCTCAGTACTCTACGCAACCGGCGCCATGTCTGCACGCATTCGTAGAAATATTGGTCTGTTGCGGATGCTTGTAAACGCTAACCCGCAACAACGAAAGACCATTCTAGCCACGGCATCCGACGATTTGATAACGGCCATTTCCGAGATTGCGCACAATACCTTGAAGGGGCGTATACCCCTGACTCTGCGTCAGGTGAATGTTTTAAAAAAGAAAAAGACCGTCGTCAAGAAACTCAGTAATAAACGCGTGTCCGTGAAAACCAAGAGGAAGGTGTTGAAACAGGACGGTGGTTTTATAGGAGCGCTTCTAGGTCTGGCCTTACCCTTGATAACGGGCCTACTGACCCGGTAGCGATGGAACACGCTCACAAAATGTACCTCGTCGACAAGCGTCAACTGGATAGCTTGACGTCGCCAGCAGCAGAGGATGTTCATGACATTCGCACAGCGGAGACTAGACGCCTTGATACGGAGATGAAGGAGGTGTTAAACAGAACGGATTTACCGGATCACGACAAGGCGTCGCTCTACTCCGCTATCCTGCACAAATATCTCAATCACACCCGGCGGGGTGAAAGTGAGAAAAACAGACTAACCCTCGTACTACCCGCTGAGGAAACACCCGCCCCCGCCCCCGCAGACGCCCCGGACGAGGTCGCGTCCGAGGTACTAAGCGCGATCGGTAGCGTTTACAGACCGCGAGCGCAGTTGTTGCTGCGTAAACTAGGTCAACAAAAAAACATAGCGGGGTGGACTGATAGGGGCGAGTTCATCTATAAAGGCGCTACTGTGCGCGGCTCCAACATGCACGATCTGGTGAGATCGATCACGAGCAAAAATAACATTTCCGACGCCAACGCCCCTCCTGGCTGGGACGAGTTCCTACGGGCCCTAGCGCACCTCAACATCCCCGGGACGGTTGTGGGTAATGCTAAAAAACGAAGGGCCGTCGAACTGTTGAAATACCAGACACCCCCGACCTCGCGGAGGCCTTCGCGGGGCTCCACACCACCACCCACGCCCCCATCACCAACACCCGACCAGATCCGGTACTCTAGAGGTTTTAGAGATGTGCGACCAGCCTCTGTTAGGGATGATGTCCTTACCACATTTAAAAGACCCCGGACAGCATCCGCGGATCCCTGGCTCAAATATTGATGGGCTCGTACCTGTACCCCAATGTTTCCCCTGTTTTTAGTTGTTAGTTGTTAGTTAGTTGTTAGTTAGTTGTTAGTAACACGCGCACAATGTTTATGTATTTTTTCACCACGTTGATGCCGCGATATATTTTTCAACGTTCATTTTCTGTAACACGCAGGATCAATAATGTATGTACACTGTTTTAATAAAGTATAATATACGGTTTTAAAATAAAATATGTTTTTAATAAAAACCACGACTCGTTTTTCCATGTAAATTAAAAATGTTTTTATTTAAATGTTGGTAATACAACTGGTTTTCTACACAGCGCAGCATTTCTGGATTACGCAAAAAGGATGTGTATGACATGTTGTAAAGGGGGCTTGGCGCGTGCGCACAAAGTGCGCGACCATCCGATCATTCACCCTGGGGTTGGTGTTATACAACTTTAGCACGTTGGGAAATGATCGTAGTTCGGCCATTTTAATTATAAAGAAGAGACAGTGTTCACCGCATGTAGTTGAATTAGAGTCCTGCACCGGAACAGTTGTGTAGCAAACGCGGCTGGCTATACTTTTAATATAGTCCGTGAGCGCACCTTTATATATGGGATGGTTCGGGAAGTGAGCCAAGCTGTCGAAAACAGTTACAACGTCCCCAACCAACCACAGGGCTATCCAATGCGTCCCACTTCTTGTTTGGGGGTCTGTGTTCACCACCATGCTAACGGGTCTGCTGCGGGGCAGTGTTCTAGGACAGGTGTCGCTGGCGTAGACGCCGTGAAATGTTCTCCCCACGTGTCTTTCTTTAGCGAGGAAGGATCTGATCTGCAGCGTGTCCATTATATATCGAACAATATGTTTCTCTGGGCGTTGATTTCCAGAACGTTGTCGAATACACTCCACACTATCAGCGAGTGTGTCACGATCAGTGCTCTCCCAAACTTTATCTCGACTCTTAGGTTCCCGCTCCTAGTTAGGTTGTAATGCCCCGCTGCGGCGTTATCAGGTCTTAGGTCGAAGGCCAACAGGGTGTAACCGCGGTTATAATCGTTCCGCGGGAATGACACCGCCTTATCACCCATGTGCTTACCCGTAATAGAGACCAAACCCATATACTCCCTGACGATATTGGGGAGCGTGAAATTGGGAGTGTAGGCTTTAGCGGGTATCACCACGCCGTCTTTGTGTAGCGCGGCATAGTTCATGTTGCAGTGCTTGAAATCAAAGGGGTTCCGCGTATAGTCCCCGGAAAGAGCGGCGGATTCGACGATGCCGACTATGATAATTTTGGGGAGCTGCCCCATAAACAGGTTGTCCTGGCTGGTACCCCGGCTACCGGCCGGCACGCTGAAGGCTTTCACCGCGACTCTTTCAACGGGGTATTTAGCGTTAGACAACAACAGAGCTTCGGTGTGTGCCAGTCTAACGGTCGGCGAGATCGCTACGCGTTTCACAAACAAGCTGGCGGTTATTACGACCAACTTGTATTGTTCCGCATCTCCCGACATAAGACAGAAAGAGTCCGTGTTTCTAGAGAGCTTCACCTTGAGATCAACGCCGTTGATTAGTAGTTTGTCCTGGAAGAACATATCGCTGTGTAGTCTACCTATCAGGTCCACGTGTCTACTGAGCGCGGTGTGTCGGGCTCTCTTGACGAAGCCGTGATTGTCGCCGTCCAGGATGGTGTTGTCAAAAGCACCCGGCGCGTCCCTGTAGAAGAGTCCCGCCGTCAGTTGGTTATCCATGACATCGGTACCGTAATTTAGTAGGGTCTCGATGTAGGCCCTGTAGGGGTACATATTATCGCTCTGTGTTATCAGACGGTCGCCCAGAGTGACATCCACCTGGCTGAACATGGTGGCTATGGGGTAGACCACCGTGGTCACGCGCGCCGCGGCTACCGTGTCTGTACCGTCTGCATTTGTTATTTTACAGGTGAGATGAAGCAGTGTGTCGTTGAGGTCCATATAGAGGTCTGTAGAACCCGATACGTAGAATTCGATGGGTGCTAGCGGGGATAGGGCAGCGAGGGGGGAGACTTCGAGAAAGAAGCTATTCTCTATGCTGGTCTGCGTAGGCGGGACTGTGAACAAATCGAGTTCTGATTTTACGCACTCTCCCGAGGCACCGTGTATAAAAGCCATGGCCGCTTAAAAAATATCACCGCCCCTCTGTGTTTTGGAACCGCTGCGTTTCTTCTTCTTCTTCCTCCCGAGCGTACAGCCGTTCGCGGCTCCTCTTTTCCGGACTGGCTTCGGTGGTCCTCGCCGTAGACTACTGGTGCGTTTCCTCTTGAGAGCGCCGCGCAGCCTGTAAATGAGTCCGTCGCCTTTTTGCTCGCCCTTTTTCTGATTAGCGATACGATTAGCTATGGCCGTCGTCACGCCACCCACAACCTCTTTGGCGATGTTGCCGGCGGCTGTTTTCATGTGCGGTTTGGCTATCTCAAACCCCCTTCGTAGGAAGGGCATCGCGCGTCTGAAGAGATTTCTGAAGATGCCCCCGAGCCCCGCCCCGTACATCACCGGGGTCCCCGCGAAGTAGGGCTGATTGCCAAACCCTGCTTGGGTTCTGTAATACTCCATGTAAGCCCTGGGATCGCCGTAGCTCTTCACGACGGCCATTATACCCGCGTTGTTAATAGTTAGACCTTAGAGGTCTGAAGTGCAACCGCAACCAGATTTTGCCGTATTCCCCTTGATCGTCTCTTATCTGTATGTTGACCGTGTCAAAATGATTTTTACAGGTGAGGATGTAGTTGGGCTTATCGTATTGGATGTTCACAACCGCGTTGTTTTCACCCTTGACCTGGACAGCCCGGAGCAGTGGCGCGTAACTATCGCCGACTCTCTGGTACTCTGCAATATCACTATAGACCAGTAAATTGTACGACCCCCCGTAGATATCGGCCCTGCTCTTATCGAGCGGTTCTTTCTCATGCCCTTGCAACACGGTCCCCAGGATGTTGCGGAGCCTTCCCTGCGTCGAGAATCTCACGCTATTGTCGGAAC